>JAAOAY010000146.1:0-36068 GCA_013396255.1 Fusarium sp. NRRL 25303
TACGATAATCTACGCTCTATCGTCTCTCGCTCACTTTAGGTTAAGGTTCTCTGATGACGTCATTAGCTACCGAAGATTAACCGAAGAGCTTCCGTATCTGCTGCAAACCGATTGCTTAACTCCAGAAGCCAAAGGCCATAGCCAGGCCTCTAGCCATAATAACACCAAGCTTCCGTTTAAAAACCAAAAATTAATGTAATAAAAGTATCCATTATGATGCTATTGATATTACATTTTCACAAGACCTGTTCGATTAAGGCAGATAAGCGGTATTTTCGGTTATCCATCTTGCAGCATTTAGCATACTACCCTACACAATTCCGCCTTTCTTATGTTCAACCAATCACAGCTCTTCCTGTGCCTGATGCGTGACACCTACTGCTTTCTCTCTCGACGCGGAAGATATAGAGGGCAGGTCCGTAGCTTCGCAGCAGAAGCAGACCACAGAATTGGCAGCTGGAACTTTTGCCAGTAAATACATCAGGCCTCGGCCCAAGAATGTCAAAGTCTAGCTAGTGGAGTTGTATGATAGACATTTGCCTGCCGTTTTGGGTGACCGACTTAACCAAGGTCCTCTACCAATCAGATGCTGCTGAATAACCACGCGCTGATTGGTATTCACAAGCAAAGATGGAAATGCGACAGACTTCATGCATATGGCCTCGGAGCATACTCTCAATCAGGATACTTACAGAAGCTAAGGTATCCAGTCGGCTATCCGGCACAATCATCTAAAATACGTAAAAAGAGAATAAGTATAAAGTGCAAGATGAAGGATCTAAAATGCGTCAAGGGCGATTCTGTTCAAACTTGCAGGCTTGAGTTGAAGACTTCAAACTGATTTTGCAGCAAGTTGAACCATTCTCAAGACATGATTGCTGGTCTATTCTTATTTGCGACCGGCGCTTTGGCCAAGGTCAGCTTCCCGCCCATCCCGTCTGATCTCTCAACCCCAGTACAGCAAAGACTGTCGCTGGATGGTCCAAACAGTAAGTATAACGTCAAACTATGATACGTTTCATCGCTCAAATCTACTAGGTGTAACCATCGGCTGGAACACCTACGCTAAGCAAGCAAAACCTTGCGTGCAATACGGCCTTTCAAAAGACAACCTCGATAAGCAAGCATGCTCGGATATATCATTGACATATCCCACTTCTCGCACCTGGGCCAACGCTGTGACTCTTGGCAATCTGTCTCCAGCAACGAAATACTACTATAAGATTGTATCTAAAAGTTCAGTTACTGATCAGTTCCTCAGTCCTCGGGCAGCTGGAGACAAGACGCCATTCGCCATTAACGCCATCATTGACCTTGGTGTTTATGGAGAAGATGGTTTCACCATCAACATGGATCAAACAAAGCGAGATGTTATCCCCAATGTTCAACCTGCCTTGAACCACACAACCATCGGCCGTCTTGCAACAACAGCCGACGATTACGAATTTATCATTCATCCTGGAGATCTTGCATACGCCGATGATTGGTTCCTGAAGCCCAAGAATCTGCTTCATGGCGAAGAGGCTTATCAAGCCATTCTCGAGACATTCTACAATCAGTTAGCTCCCATCTCTGGTCGAAAGCCTTACATGGTCAGCCCAGGGAACCATGAAGCAGCATGTGAAGAGATCCCCATCCTCAACAACCTCTGCCCTGAAGGTCAGAAGAACTTCACCGATTTCATGTACAGATTCGGCCAAGTGATGCCTCTTGCCTTCCCTTCAACCTCTTCCGATGACACGGCAAGAGTAAACGCAAACAAGGCTAAGCAACTGGCAAATCCGCCATTCTGGTTCTCCTTCGAATACGGTATGGCACATGTCGTCATGATTGATACTGAAACCGACTTTCCCAACGCACCTGATGCTCCAGGTGGCTCAGCAAATCTCAACAGCGGACCTTTTGGTAGTCCCAATCAGCAACTCCAGTTTCTGGAAGCCGACCTTGCATCAGTTGACCGTACAGTCACACCGTGGGTCATTGTTGCAGGTCACCGCCCTTGGTACACCACTGGTGATGAAGGTTGCAAGCCTTGCCAACAGGCATTTGAAGGGTTGTTCTACAAGTACGGCGTTGACTTGGCCGTCTTTGGGCATGTGCATAACTCACAACGCTTCTACCCCCTTTACAACGGTACTGTTGATGCTGCGGGAATGAAAGACCCCAAGGCACCTATGTATATTGTGTCAGGAGGTACTGGAAACATCGAGGGATTGAGTGCTGTAGGGAAGAATGCTACGGGCAACGCATTTGCATATGCGGATGACTTTAGCTATGCGACTATTCGGTTCCAGGATGCTCAGAACTTACAAGTCGACTTCTTTCAGTCATCGACGGGGAAGCTCTTAGACCAATCTAAGCTCTTCAAGTCACACAACAAACAATTTGTTAGACAGAACTAGATAAATAGGTGTAATGTTATTGCCCTTGACTCCCTGCTATGATCTGGACATCTCTACTGTTCTAAGGCCCGACTAAGCCAATGATGTTGTAGCAGCGTATACCTTGCAATAGCAATATTCCTTGAGTTAATACATGTCTATTAACCCTAAGATAGACATGAGCGTTACGTAATAGCAGTACTCGCCAAGGCAATACACCACCCTTCACTTCATATACAGAACTCATGCTCGTGATATTATCAGCCTCATTTGGCTAAAGATCGTCGACAACTAATATGGCCCCACTGTACGCTCATCCATGAATTTCAATTGGTAGATGCGCATTTTTCGACACGGAACTGTCCGGTAAAACGTTGGTAATTTGGGCCTCTAACGACCAGGGTTTATACTGACCGCGGCTTACGGAGCACATCAGAGACACCGCTCGGGACTCAACATACTAACCAAATGTAGTATACATTGAGCTGTCCAATCAACATCGAAAGACTCCAAAATTAGCTTCATAGACAGGCTCAAACAACTACCATAATAATCTTAGATCATTTATTTAAGAAGTCGTTTTCCCTCTTTTTCGTCTCTATTTCGCTCACCATTCTCATATTTTCCTATCATCACAATGCCTTCTACTCTCAGTTTCCAGTCCGAGACACCCACTACTAAGGGAGAACAAGATCGCTCTCTTGTGGCCTTGGAACATTATGGCCTACAGCCGCGCTCTGCAAACCAAAAGCTCACGCCATTGGATATGAATATGCCCAGGCTATATGGTATCCGCTTGGTCCTTTGCTTTCCGACCAATCCTAGCATGGATAAGTGGCAGATGTGAGTCCCGTAAATGGCAGTATGCAAGACAAACGATTGACAGATGCAGATATGAGAACTTGAAGAAAGGATTGGCTCACACTGTCACTTCAATTCCTTGGATATCTGGACAAATTGTAAATAATAAATTCGACATCCGGATTAACAGTTGCTAATATTATTCATTGGTCAGGGCCCGGAAGAAGGACAAGATCCCAAGAACCGAAAGGTCCAGATTCTCGACTCGCCAGCTGGACTCAGGTTCCCGTACGTGCTATCTCTTTGAAAGACTGATTCAGACACTTGCTGACTAAATCGCTATGTAGGTACAAGGATCTCACCGATACGCTGCCCTCTTATGCAGAATTACGAGAGAGAAACTTTCCTTTGGCAGAATTCACTACAGCCCAGGTCGGCCCTATTGACGTCATGCCACAGGGACCCAATCAGCCTGTCTTTGCAGCTCAAGCCAATGTTGTCAGAGGCGGTCTTCTTCTGACGGTGGGAGTTCATCACTCGGCGTGTGATGCATCGGCCTTGGACGCCATCCTGAGTACCTGGTCACATAATACTGCCGTGGCTAGCGGTGGCTCTGAATCCTTCTCCACGTTTGATGGACCGTCCAACGATCGCAGTCCCTTCATGGTGGGGGATCTTGGAAACGTCGACATTGCTGCCTTTCCTGAGTACGTTCTGATGCCCACTCCTCACTCCTCGGAGGATGATCTGGCAAGTATGTCTGGATTCCAGATGCCTCCACTCGCCAGCCATCTGTTTCACTTCTCACCAGAGTCTCTTGCAAAGCTCAAAGTAGAGGCAGGGGCATTCTCCTCGCATGATGCCCTCTGTGCCTTTATATGGCAGCACATGACTTTGGCACGAATGCATTCTGGGGTCTTCAGTAACCCCCCGGGAGAGGACTCAACATCGCGCTTCTGCTTTGCGGTTAATATTCGCACCCTAATGAGCCCTCCGCTTCCACCCTCTTATATGGGTAATGCTTCAATGGGCTGCGTTACTGAGAAGATCAGCGTAGCCTCCATTATATCAAACAATGGGTTGAAGCAGGCTTCAGCCACGATACGGAGGTCATTGAACGATTTCAAGAGTCCAAGCAGGGTCACTTCGACTATTGGCCTGTTGAAGTCGCGACCTGACCCTACCGACTTCAAGTTGTCCTTTAATGGCTTCCTAGGCCCGGATGTTGTTGAGTCTTCATGGGCTGATCTTGGCGTTTATGGGCATAAATGGGGCGATGCCATTGGCACACTGGAAGCTGTCCGTATACCCGGTGAAGGCTCGGATGGCACTGTGATGATTTTGCCCAGGCTGAAGGATGGTGGTCTGGATGTCGTTGTTGGGTTGTCAACAGCAGCAATGGAGAAGCTCCTCGATGATGAGGAGTTCGTTTCTTTTGCACGCTCTTGAATGAATGTGCATAAGCTTATTTGTGCGAAAATAGTATTGTCTCTTAACAGTATCTCTCAATGCTTAAAACCTACACCTTTGCGATCGTCCGTTCCTCGAAGTGCCGGCCGAGGTTTCACACGCAGTCAAAGCGAAATACTTCAGGCCTACCATGGAGTATCTGGCTCTCCGCATCGCAGACTGTTTGAGCAATAGGAACACCGTCTCGTGCAAGATATTGCAGCTGTTTGCGTATCCAATCCTTTTGCTGTTGGGGTATTTCCGTGGCGCTACAAGCGACAAATAAGGGCCATACGAGAGAGAACTTTCCAGTTTGTACATTCCCGACTCTTTTGGCAGCTGAACTTGGGGTCAGCAAAGAGACTTTCTGCCTCGTGTGAGAGGTGACGAAATGGAGATTCATCTTGCAGAGATCTTTGCCCAAAAGATAAGGCACTGTTGCGCATATGTCTTCCACTAATGCACACATTCTCTGTCTAATTTTGCTGGTATCTGATGATGAAGGTAAGATAGACGAGGCGCGAAGTCGAATTGAAAGCAGAATTAGCTGCGAGACACGGTAGAAGTTCCATACGCGAGCCGTGTAAAAGTGAGCATATTTGTGAACGCTTCGTGGAGCATAGTCTGAGCGTACATCATTGTTGATATTTAATGCAGTGGCATAGGACCAAGCAGATGGGAGTCCTTGCGCCCATGCTGACAGACGGAAATCCAACTCGTTAGCGTCGTGGATTATCCTCTCTACATCAATCGTCCCGAGTTGCGCAAGGTCGATACTTTGGTCTTGAAGCCGTGGTATGCCAGCCGCTATTGAAAGCAGGTAGATCTCAGGGTCTTGATATGGAGAGGGAAGCCCTTGCGTGAATAGTTCATCAACAGGTTGACAGATTTGCATCTGGCTCATGACCTGCCGGAGTAAGTATGAAGCTTCTGTTGCAAGTATAGGAATTCTGTATCTTACCACATTCTTCTGGATGAAGAAGTATATACTGCGTGAGAATGAAGAATCGTGAGTTGCTCGAAGCTTCAAGAGAGCCAGTGCTCCGTCCACATGGGTTCCCCACGCCGAAGGCATAGAAACATGGCCAGTGATTGTCTAAGACGTGTCAGTTCTATACCCAGACGTCAGTGGACATTAAAGGTTCAGAGCCTGACCTCATAGCCACAAAGGAGCAGAACACCATAAAGCGACTGGTGGTCTGAGCTCAGTCCCTCGGTCTTCATTGCTTTCCTCAGGGCTTGGACGGCTTTGACGTATCGATTCAGGCCCAGTTGGGCAACATCGGGTATCATTTTTGCGGAAGCAACCAGCGACACTGCCTCCAATGCCAAGTGCAGAGCTGAACCCTGCCGTGATGCAGCATGGAGACGCGGTAGCTCCTCGTGGAGGTAGAGCGCTGGATCTTGGGTCGATAGGTTCTCGACTGTAGAGTGATAAAAGTGGCATATGGCGATCTCTTCCTTTGAGGGGAGCAAGGGAGGATGTGGAGCACCGTACTTTATAAAAGGCGTCTCTATAACCGACGAATCCGTATTCTTCCCACACTTTGTTTCTCGTTCATGCTGTAGTCTCTTTCGCTGCCGAATCTTGTCTTTTGTCTTGGAGGTCTCGTCTCGAAACAAGAGGCTTGATTGATCCCTGTAGCCAGAACAGATCCTGCCCAGATTCAAGCAACGCGAACACTGTGGATGCTTTTCGTCGCACTTCATGTAGTTAATATCTGTTTGATAGGGAGCCATGATTTCTACCTGCCTTTTTGTGTGCTTTTCTATGTAATCTTGTAAGAGGGCATTCGTCGGACAATGACTAATTGGCTGATTGACAATAGTGAAGCGTACCTGCAGTTTTCGCACCCTTTGCTTGGTATTCCGTGATACACCATTTCAGTGGGAAATTGTGTCTCAAATTGTGAGACCCTAGGAGACGTCGGTGGATTGAGAATGTTGGCTCTTAATATAGATACGTTACTTGGGAGGAAGATCGCACCCAGTAAATGAAAAGGGGTCGTATCCACTGCCTATCTTATCTTATCGTGTTTTCTTATCTATCAACCAGGACAAACACTTAGTGAACCTGCATGTCTTATTTCATTTCATGAATCTTTAACGTAGTTAAGAAAAGGCAGTAAAGTCGGATATAAACATTTTCTTGACAATTGTGTTTAATAGATTAATAATCGTGATCTCTACGCCATTCATGTATCTATCGTCACCACCTTCTTGTCGTCTTAGCCTCCAATTGAATCAGCCCTCATTATTTAGACTTTCTCTCCCTCATCCTTGGCCTTAAGTTCCTCCTGATGTGAGGTTCTTGTCGATGCAAATTTCCAAGCCGAAACGCGTCGCTCGAATAGTTCATCCAACTCATGGTACGTTCGACCCTTCGTTTCAGGGAACATAAGTATACACGGGATCAAGTAGACCAAGGTAATACCGCCAAAGAAAAGGCCAATCTTTTGACCCCACCCAGCATTCTGATTCGACAACATGAGGGGAACGGTATAATTCTGAATCGAGGTTAGATAAGAACTTGTGACCTTGGTTGCGTTGACGTACGAATAAAATACCAGTGGCGTATTGGATTGTTACGGCAATCGATGTCGTCTTTGCACGCAGGCTTGGGCTCGATATCTCGACCAAGCTGATCCAGCCTTCAAAGGGTTAGTTACACAGTGACCCGAGTACTTGATCACAACGTACCAATAGGAGCGAGTGTGTTTGCATAAACAAAAGCCCAAAGAGAACACAAGGCTACCAACGCCATCCCTGAAGCGCTGGTCTGCTTCATAAAACCCAAACCGCCAACAATGAAGCAGATGGTCGCCATTGCGGCACCACCGCCGATGACAAGCGTTCTTCGGCCAACCTTGTCAACGGTGTAGAAGGAAATGATGATACCTACTACAAGAACCATCTGCTTGACCATATTACCCAAGAATGGGTCACTGACTCCAGCTAGTTGAAAGAAGTATGTTGTGTAACCGAACATCAAGGGAACTCCAACGATGTTTTGGAACGTGAAGGGAAGAGTCGAGATAACGGCTCTCTTCATGTTGATCTTGCTGGTGAAGAGAGCTTTCCAGTCCGAGTTTTCATTGCCCGATTTGGCGGTTGCTGATGACTCATCCATCTCATACTGAAGAACCGAGTACTCACGATCGATATCGTACCCTTCGACATTACCGACAAGTCGCTTCAGGGCCTTCTTGCCTTCATCATGTCTGCCCTTTGATGCATACCAAGCTGAAGGTTCCATGTCAGCTATTCGTCTCGATGGAACAAATGATACAAGAACTTACAGGGTGTCTCGGGAAGATAAAGCATAGGGAAAAGCCAAAGACCAGTAAAGACGAACTCTGAGTAAAAGATATGACGGAATGCCAATGGATTCGTCTCCTCAAGGACCTTCAAAGCAATGGCGAGGAAGACTTGACCCAACGCAAACGCAAGGGAGAAGCTGCCCAGAAGAGCACCACGGAACTGAGGGAGAGCAACCTCTGACATGTAGACCATGACTGATGTGCCCATCATACCGCCTGCACAGCCAGCCACGAGCCTAGCAATGAGAAGAGTCCACCAATTGGGCGCAATGACCTGGATTACAATAGACTGATAGTTGTCTGTTAGAGCTATGCCGCTGTGGTTGGACTTGAACAGACACCTACTAGAGTCAGAAAGAATGTCACTCCCCACATGTTGAATTTGCGACCGAATTTGTCTGCAGTGACTGGAGCAATAGTCTGGATCAAAATGGAGGTGACAAAGTAGCATGCCGCCCAGAGAGAGATATGCTGCGAGTTGAGAGCTGGTTTGCCGGTTTGTGGATCTTTGACGGTGGCAAAGTACTCGATGAAGCCTTCGTTGGCAATGATACTTCCGATGACTGAGTTGGCATATCCAGCATACCTGTTGATAAATGAATCAGCACTCCAAGCTTCAAAGTTGGTGGCTCGGAGCTGGTACATACATTCCCGCCAGGGAGACACCCAGCCCGGTGATGTAGAGTCGCCAGAACTTCCTGACGCATTGAGCACGCGTCAAGCTCGCAAATGCAGAGGTCGGTGCTACATCGCCAGTCCCTCTCTTCTCGTCATGCTCATGCTCAGCCTGGACGATGTCGACATTCTCGAGGCTTTTCGCCATTGTTGATTCTTCTCTCTTGTTGTTGTCTTCTTGAGCCAAATGTAAATGGAAATCTGTTGTTTTGAGATGAAGTCAATGATCTGCAGTGGCACTCTTATTTATATCTCCCAGTGAACCAGATACCGTCGGCGAGAATTCCGACCAACGTGATGCTGTAGACATGATTTGTATCGACAATTCGCCTGTCGAATGCCGCTCGTTCCCCGGATCCCCCACAGATTGGTAGCGAGAAACCGAGGAAGTGGTGTGCTGCTACTGTTGCAATGCGGGGGATTATGGATCTAACCCCAGAGTAGAGTAGTAGTGTGGAATTGCATGGCCACAAGCGTTGTGTCAGGCCATCCATGACAGGTTTTCTGACAGTTACGGTAGTCCGGCGTTTTCATCGGCCGATGATTCCTCCTGCACCGGCCAACGCAAACCATGGCATTGCCATGATTGGCGTGTTACGGGCAGCATTCGTAAGGAGCGTCTTGGATTTTGACACCAGCTAGTCCTTGTTGACGGCTACCGGGCAAATATCGGGAAAAGCATGGAATATTAATGTTCTGGACTCAGTTTCAGCAGGGAAATGGCATGATTGACGCGTTTAAGCAGCGTCGGGAGGTCTATAATGAATGGTCTGGATGTTGCATGTGTGGCCGCCACCGGATAGCTGTCCGCAGAATGTTGGTTGAATGGTTGTTGCGATGTAGTACGTAAGCTATTTTGACGTTGGGCCATGGGAAAGCCTGTCATGAAATTATCTGTTCAATGTATTATCATGCTCGGAATCCCGCATAGCATATTTTGGGACATATTGATACACAATAGCATAACGGTAGTTTAACAGGAATTCTAATTCAATGGTTCTGCATCGTGCCATCATTTATGAGATAACTTATTAGCTTCCATCTCAGTCCACCTCTTCCTCAACACCTGCACAGCACTCTTTGGTCTCCGATCCCGCGTAAATACACCTTTCTTGTTACCATCAACCCTAAAAATAAAGCTAGATGGCGTCTGGAAATCCGCAAAATTCCAGACTTGCTCTCCAACTACACTCTCCACCTTATCAAATACTCGATGTGACATTTCCAGGATTCGGCTCTGATATTCCTCACTCCAAGGTATATCTCCAACCGTATGCAGTCCAGCGAGAGTATCAGCACCATACTCTGTCATAATGATGGGTTTGTTGTATTTGCCCTCCCAGCTCTGCAAGCATTCCTCCAGGGCTTGCTCTGCTTCCTCAAGGTCGCCAGTATTGAGATACCAGCCGTAGTACCTGTTGAGGCAAATCACATCAAAAAGATCTGCAATGAGATCAGTGTGAATATTGGCTTGATTCTCGTTGGCGAAGCAAATAGGCCGTGTCGGATCCAATTCGCGGTTTAGTTTGACAAGTGGCTCCATATACTCTCTCACCCCAGGCTCGCTAGCCGCAGGTTCGTTTGCAACGGTCCACATGACAACACTTGGGTGATTCTTATCGCGGGCAACAAGCTCACCTATAGCTTTAGCATGGGCGTCGCGTGTTTCGTCGCTCATCGTTTCTGGTGAGAAGGTCGGTATCGGCTTGTGCCCAAAGAGACCAGCGACAATGGTCAGGTTGAGGCCAACTGCAGCTGTCTCGTTGATGACAACGATTCCGTGACGATCTGCATACTCCAGGACCTCTTCTGCGTATGGATAATGGGAAGTTCTGAAAGAGTTGGCTCCCATCCACTTCATCAGTTGGAAATCGTGAATCATGTAGGCTGAGTCATGACCTTTGCCTCGGATTGGTGTATCTTCGTGTTTACCAAATCCTGTAAAGTAGAATGGCTTTCCATTGATAAGGAATTTGTTTCCTGAGACCTTGACTGTTCTTATTCCAACCGGTAGTTCGTAAGTGTCTACTATTGTGTTCCCGGAGAATATTTGTGCGCGAAGTTGGTAGAGATATGCTGCTCCCGGTTGCCAAAGGTGAACCGATTTAATGATCAGGGAGCCATTCAATTCACAAGAGTGACTGACGGGGCATTCATCCTCGTCCAGGAGTGTCACCTTGACTGAATGGTGGCCGAGAGGGATACTGGTAGCGATATTGAAGTCCACGATACCAGTAGACCCCTCCACTTTGGTGACAACTGTGATGTCCTTGACAGAGATACTGGGCACAGTGAACAACCATACAGATCTTGCAAGCCCTGCGTAGTTGAAAAAGTCATGCTGATAATGTTGCTTTCGCTTGCCATTCTTGAGTGTCTCTATCCTTCCTGGTGGAATAGTGTGCCAGTCAAGTTCATTGTTAACCGCCACGGTAAGTCGAACTTGCTTGCCAGGCCGGACAATGTCAGAGATGTCCACCTCGAATGGAGTGTAACCCCCAATATGTTCAACTACGAATTGATCGTCGATGTACACGCGCCCCCGATGCGTGGCAGCGTCAAAGCGCAGAAAGTAACGCTGTTGAGACCAGCTAAGCGGGATGGTAAAGCGCCTTTGATAGTAGACCCAGCCAACATGGTTACGAATACTGGAGTCAACGAAAATGTCGTTATAACTGGCGGGAACAGGAACTTGGAGCTTTGGCGGTATGTTCCGTTCCCAAGCTCTTTCATCGTCAATGTCGACTGATTGGGAGATTGCAAAGTTCCATACACCATCCAATGAGACAAGTTCTCGAGAAGCGTTAGCCTGCGGTCTGAGCATAGTGAAGGTTCGTGTTAAGAGAAGAGTTGATGTGGCTGGACTATCTCGATGAGTCTAGAATACGCCATTTATTGGATGAGGGAGGGAACATGGTGGTGAAAGGGCCGCGAGACGGACCTTTCTCTTCCAATTAAGGATAAAGCCCTGCGGAGTAAACAGCCGTCAGTCGCACAGGTATCCGATAAAATGTCTCCAATTTCACCATGGAACTGCAACCTGGCAATGTCACCTCTAAACTAGAAGACAAATAGCCCTGATTTGAGAATCCATGTCAGCAAGAGTGTGCACAAGAGCTACCCTGGAGAGCCGGGTATAGCCTCGGTGAAAGCATCGGCCGATGGATACGCGAGAGCCGTGCCCAATGTGTTCTAGCGCAGAGTCATGCTCCCCTGTCACAACCCTCGTGACAGCATTCCACTGTGACAACCACCAATCATCATCGCCGAAGGTGAGCTACCGAGTCGTTTTGCGGGGTAATGCAGCTGGTAAATGAATCGCTCAGAGACCTCCACTCAAATTTGAGCTAAGCCAGCCATGTTAGCGGCAAGTTCGCCGATGGTAGAAATGATTCGACCTTGTTCCAACTTTCACGTCACTTCCGGACACGATGGAAATGTCGCACGATGACTCCCCCGAAGCCGAGCTCCCATCCTGCAGCGGCTGCCGGAAACGGAAACTCAAGTGTTCCAGACAGAGACCAGCTTGTTCCAACTGTGAGCGATTAGGTGAGTTTACAGCAAAGACCAGGACCAATGGGCCTATTATTCACGTTGTCCAGGTGCACCTTGTGTTTATGAAAATCGTCGGACGAAACCAGGTTTGAAAGGTGGTGCTGTCGAGAGCCTCAATCAGCGGTTAGGTATACATCAAGTGAAGCCCATGGCTTCCTCAGAACGCATACTCATTGAGAACAACAGACAAGGTCGAAAAAGCATTGTTCGGCTCAGAACATGGCCAAGGTGCACAAGGCTCTGTAGGTACAAATCGTGATTTCTCAGGCGGCAGGACAAGTGATAGCAGCCCAACGCCCTTGGAGGCAGTCCTTTCTACTCTTGCCGGCGAGTTGCAGAAGCTGAATCAAAATTTTGAGCCGACTCGCAAAAGGCAGTATGAATACGATCCATACAGAAAGGTCTCCGAACTTTTCAAGAAACGAAGGCGAGATGCAGTCGAAGAGCAGCGTCAAGCCAGTAATCAAGATACCACTCAGCAACAAACTCGTCAACATTCATTATGCAGGATCGATATTATCCAAGACCATTTGGAAAAGCTAGTCGAGGCACATTTCGACAACATCCAGCCATGGATACCAATGATAATTATGAGAGGCTTCCATGACCGCATTCAGAAAGACACCGAGCATCGCATGGTCATTGTGCTTGAGGCAATGATGATAGCTTCTGTGCGCTATGTCGAGATCAATGGTAACCCACTGGATAATACCTTTATCAATAGCGAGGTGGCAAGGTTACGAAAGCGTGTGATGATGGATGCGATGGAAGGTCTGACGACGGAGAATTTGCAAGCACTCACCATGATTGCATTCACCGAGGTATGTTGTGATTCTTGACTAAATCAACACTCCTAATATCAGTTTAGATTGGAAATGGCAACTTGGAAAAGGCTTGGCCTGTCATTGGGTCTCTGACACGAACAGTCGAGTACATGGGACTATCCGTTGAACCCGAAGTGCATCAACGCAAGAGAGGGTTATTGCCAGATAGCTCATCGCTACCAGAGCCACGGGATTGGCTGGAGGAAGAGGAAAGAAGACGGATCTTCTGGAATGTCTTTATCCTTGATAGAATCTCATCTATCATCAAAGGGTAAGATCTCTTTGCTCTCTTACAAGTGACATGCCTGACAAATTCAAGATGGAGTCCAGGCATTAATTCAGCCGATGTTTGTCGAAGACTGCCTATATGCGGTGGGAGCTGGTTCCACAACGAGCCAGCAGTAACACCCTACTTTGGAAACTGGGACGAGCCAACAGTACACAACAGTCACGGGACGAGTCCTTACTCTATTGGAAGTAATACTGGTGGTGTAAATGGCCCAACGAGTACCCTCAACATAAGGACTAGAGACAAGTCAACTGGGGATATATCCAAGATTGGTGCCTTGGCTTATTACATCCAGTCCATAGATTCACTTTGCCAGATATCGAAGAGCTTCCTACAACCTGCCGTGGACTTCTCCAACAGACAGGAGGTATCTCTTTGGCTGACCAAGTTCAAAGAACTCGATCTCCGTTTAGTACAGTAAGTGCTGTTCTCTGGGTTGCATTTGTTACTGACAAAACCAGCTGGAAGATGTATCTGCCTCAGCAATGGAAAGACTCTGGCATGTCGCGCAAGATAATGCCTGGCGTAATGGACCCTAGCATGACACTAGCCAATGCAACGCACAACACTTCCGTAATCCTCCTCCACGAGCGCATTGCATACCCGGACTCTGAGCTTCTTAGCCTGAACCTCCCCAGTCATTTTAGTGCCGAGAACTGTCTCAACGCCGCCATAGAGACGGCAAATATCACAACCAAGTACCTCGGAGGCTACCCATCAGCTCGTGCTGTGCCACCGCAAATGGGAATATGCGCTTTTGTCAGTGCAAGAACTCTGCTGGGTAAGATGCTAGAACACTCGTATGACCAACTCTGACGCAGTCCTGCAGTTCACTCTCAATACTACAGTACTCCATTAGCCAAAGAATTCAAGAACCTGATGGATAGTTTGACGGACATGTCCGATCGATGGACTGGTCTTGAACAGGCAGAAAAAACGGATAAGTCTCCCAACTTCTTTGACCAGCTATTCAACAGGCTGCAAGATCAATATGAGGCGCCACAGGGAGCGGCCACAGGCCAGACCATACCGCGATCAATCTCGGCCTTTGGAGTTGAAGGCCCTATATTCAATTCAAATCACGCACAAGCCAGCCCAGATGTGTCACAGACCGTTAACAACTTGACACGCGGAATGAAACCGGTGCAATTGAGCAATCACGAATGGCAAGTCGACTCGCAGTCACCACATACAACCTCAAAGGATGACCTATTCGCAATTTCTCAAACTCTCCTAAACAACGACTTTCTTGAGCTGGATCGCATTGTCAGCTTCGAGGATATGATGGCCGTTGGGAACATGCCACAGTATTATGGCACCAATAGCTACATCTACAGCTAGAAAATCAAGATACCACGTTCAGATTAAGCTACTTGCTGACTATGAATTATTCCTGACTTATCGAATGCCATGAAGCCAGTACCCTCTCTGCACCCAACATATTCAGCCAAGATATCTGAACCCTTCAAGATAGAGGTTTCCTCCCATAAGTTGATTTGGCCTTTGCCATCACCCATCTCTCCACCAGGTCCATAAACCTCCATCCACCGCTTTCGAAGCTTGACGTGGCCTCTGTGAATTCTACCCACTCTCTCAAACTTGCTCATGTCCTGCCAGTAAAACATCTCGATCTTCCTGTTATGGTTCAAGTTGACCGGAGTGCCAGTTTTGAACGTTCCAAAATCCGGGACATGGCCCATTCGTACGTCGAAGAGTCCATTAGCAGCAGTATCCTTTGCTAGGTAGCCCATCCAGCCACTGACTAGCTCATCGAACTCTTCGAACCACAAGGTCTTCTCTTCAGCTGACATCCCCGAGTGGTCTTGTCCTTCGACTAGAAAGCAGATGTTTTCTGGTAGGTCGGTGATCATCAACCTTCCTGGACGAATATTTGTTGTTTCTGGAACTCGCGGAGGCATCTCCTCCAACGAAGAGGCTAATTTGTCACCCAGACTCACATCGGGTATACGATGACGAACACAGCCCCAATATCCAATCTTGTCGCCGAATGGTTCCATTTCCCCGACACCATTCATCCCATTCTTCAACTCAGCAGTGCACGCGTTTTGCACTCGATTGGCAGTAGCTGTAAGGATCTCCCTCCACATGCCTGCGTCTTCTGGGAGCTCATCCCAAAACTGTTTCACGGCAGGCGATGACCACCACTTTGCATGAGCCTCTGGCCACCAATATGAGAGCCAGATCTGGGTACTCAATCCATCAGTGCCTGGTACAGTGATGCGGTCAAGGTGCGCTTGTCCAGTGATGAGCTTGTCGAACTTCTCAATGAGATCCAGCTGCTGACTGTTTGGGCTTTGGCCCTGGTATTGGATGCCATATATCCCGTAGATGAACTTGTCTCCGGGTTGGAATTTGGCGCGGTAAAACATGTTGACGAGATTGACTATGAATAAACTTCGTGAACTTTACTCAGAAAGCAAGATGTCGTGCTACACAGAATAAGAAAATGACGTTTAGCAGAACAGCGATAGGACATCCGTTTATCTTTATAGCAAGGAAATAGGTTAAATGGGTATGCAAGGCCACTTAATACCCAGCTATAGTTTATATAACTTTTCTTCAACTATGATTTACTACCCATAAAGCTATCCGGCACAACACCCCTAGGTGACTCGGGTATTGACTACCCGGCTATGACAAAGATCTCATTCCGAGATTGACGATTCTTATCGAGATTTAGTCCTCTTAACTAGCTATTAGTGCAGGTCTCATTCCGAAAAAAACAGATCAACCACAGAACCGAGATACTAAACTGGGGTTTGGTCCTTCAAAAATGGCACGTGAGGACGGCACTTAAGATAACAATTCCCTATTGTTGACCCCAGATGATTGTGGAGTACAGCGTCGACTCGACTTAGACGAGTCAGGGTGGCAAAGCTTGTTATGAAGCTAAACTAGCTTTGGATTTATTGATTACTTGACCACTATTCTGATTGGAGGAGAACTGCCGGAATGAGATAAGAATTTCCGTGATTGTGGTTGAATCCGAGATCTGCATGAGATTAGTTGATAGAGTATGGGGTAAACGTGAGTTGATTCCGACATCTGTCGCAGGTGACAGATCCCGGGGCAATAGCTTATCTTAGGTGGGACAAGAGAGGGGTTAACTCTTGCACATAAATACGGCTATAAACAGTCAAAAGATATTAGGTGTATTAGCAAGAACAAAGGTCGCATCCTCTCATCAATCTTTTTAAAATGCCTTCCAAATGCAAAGTAGCTGCTATCCAGGCTGAGCCATGCTGGAACGACCTGAAAGGGAGCATTGCCAAAACGATCGGACTCATCCAAGAGGCTGCTGGTAAAGGCGCCAACGTGATCGGCTTTCCTGAGATTTTCATCCCTGGCTACCCATGGTAGGTCCATATCTCTTTGTGCGAAGATGGTCAACTAATGGGGTAATTTTAGGACAATCTGGGCTAACTCGCCAGTCAGCAACGCTGCCTTTATGAGCGAGTATTTTGCCAATTCCCTTGAGAAGGAGTCCGAGGAAATGGAACAGATCAAAACAGCTGTTCGTGAAGCTGGGGTATTCATTGTGCTTGGATACAGTGAAAGATATCAAGGCACCCTTTACATTTCTCAGGTAGGTCATTGCTGCTATCACTACTCATGACCATATACTTATCGCTTTATAGTCCTTTATCGACGAGACCGGCACCATTGTTCTTCACCGACGAAAGATCAAGCCAACTCACGTTGAGAGAGCATACTGGGGCGACGGGCAAGCCGATTCCGTCAAGGCCGTTGCCCCCTCCTCATTCGGTAATATCGGTGGCTTGAACTGCTGGGAGCATACCCAACCTCTACTGCGTTACTACCAGTACTCGCAAAACCTGGACATCCAAGTATCCAGCTGGCCTCTCTGCTGGGATGCTTTGGAGGGCCAACCATGGCCGTATCACCTGACGCCACCAGCTTGCAACAGGTTCTCACAGGTCATGGCGATGGAAGGCGCATGCTTTGTCTTGGTCTGCTCACAAGTTCTGACAGAGGACAGCAAAGCAAAGACGGGGTTGGAAAAGTTTGACTATGCTAGAGCCCCAGGTGGCGGCTTCAGTATGATCTACGGGCCTGATGGCTCGGAGCTGTGCAAACCTTTGGGACCAGGAGAAGAGGGCATTCTCTATGCTGATGTTGACCTTTCATTCAGGGCCATGATGCAGCAGAATCTCGATCTGATGGGGCACTACGCACGGCCCGACTTGTTGAGTCTTAATGTGACGACAGAGACTGCCGTTCCGGTTCGTCATAAGTGAAACGTCTCTCGTTTGCCAATGGGATTGGAGGACAAAATTTCAGATATTGTATACCACAGAGTATTAGTTATATAGTTTGGGAATCTATTACTATGGTCTTATGAAAAAGACATGGTTAGAAGAATGTGAAGCTTTCGCAGTTACCAAGAATCTGACTCAGGTTGTTGAACAATGAAGGGTCAGTGTCCACCCAGGTAGTGTCAGCAGGATCAATGTCAAATAAACCGATTGGAATATTCGCCGTGGTTGCAAGGCCGTTCAGTAATACAGGATCCCCTGTCAAGTTCGTGGCTTGCGCTGCCTCCGGGAGGCTAGAGTTTTGGCCAACTCTCGTTGCCTCTGTCCTAGGCTCTGCTCCGAACCCTTCCCCGATTCCAGCATATCTCTGGGATCTCAATTCATCGGTAGCTTTCCGTATGGTCTGTAGCTTATCCCTCAGCCGCCTCGTGATCAGCGACTCTCCCGCCAGTCGGTGAATCAGCTGTGTTGCAGTAACCACATCTTGAAGACAAGACTTGCTCTGGTCGGGGCTGGCATAACAGGTAACAAGAAGCAGAGACGACAAAGCGGTCTCAAGAAAATGGTTGAAAGTCTTGTGCTGAGCATGATATATGTCGGTCTCCCTTGCCAATCTGGCCAACACTTGAATAGAGTCTCGAGCGACCTGGATCATGACTTGAAAGTTTGATGTATCAATGTTGTGAGATCCGAAGCGACTAGCTGCCTTGCGGAGGATGATTGTTCTCATCTGATTAGCTCGCAGATACAGCATTAATCGCAGCTTATAGTCCCCGCGTTTCTCAGTTGCCATGTCGAATTTGTCGTCAATCCCATTGAACTGCAATCGCTGCGGCAGATTCTGCTGCCACTGAAGGACTCGGAACTGCAAATAGTCCTGAGTTGAGCTAGAGTCTTGGAGCCTAGATGCCAACGTGCCGATGAAGAAGCTTCGAACATCTGATGCTATCCCGCAAAAGGATATCATTTCTTTGAGATAAGCTAGTGAATGGCTGCTGTCGTTCTGTGTCTTCGTTCAGGTTATGTTCTAAGCATCTGGAATTGGGGTCATACCATTGGCAATGACGGTCGGTTGATTTCCGAGTCCTGAACTGCAAATGGAAGTCCACTACCAAAGCTCCATCTTCGATCCAAGGTATATAAACTCCAGAAGAAGGTATCTGAAACCCTCTCGGCTGGGGTATCTTCCTCTTGACAGCTTTGCTCGTGTACAAGTCTCACAACGGTACCAATTAATCTCCACGCTTCTTTCTCACGATCATTAAGAAAGAAGAAGATACACTGTAGAAGAACAACGGATTAGGACAAGCATAATGAGTACGAAGAATCAACTTACAATCAGAGTCAACAACGTCAAGCCACCCAAGTCCGGGGATCGGAGATATATCTTGGGAATGGTTGAAACAAAAACCTCTTCAACAACAGGACTCACGATCTCTACAGCCTTGGAGCTCTCAAAACTTGATACAATCGCCAGTACTAGGAAGGCGATATTTCCAATACCTCCGCCATAGAGACTTCTAGAACGAGGGGAATCGGAATCGGACCGTATTCGTCCGTCGAGTATCCCATGTCTTAGCTGATCAATATCCAGGAATGGATACATCATGCCAACTTCCTCTTCATAGATCGCAAGGACTTGACACCAAAAACTATGGTTGAGAGCTTCTAGTGCTCTTCGCGGAGATATGCTTCCCTGGACGAATAAGATTTCCAATTCTCTGGAGACGAAGCCCTCTGAACAGGGATTCGCGCTGGAATTGTTGTTTTGATGGTCGGCTTGGAAAAGCTGACGCTCGGTAAGGCGTATAAAATCATCGAAATTGTCATACGTTAATTCTGAACCCGGAGCGTCTAGAGGCCAGCTCTGCGCCAGTGACTCTAGACTTTCCGAGCCATCATCCAGACGTTCTTTCTCTGACTGGGCATTCTCTGACTCTTGGAGAGGTATCCTCGCCCTAGTACGTGACGTAAGCTCCAGAATTCAAGATTGCATGGCGACACCTACGATGCACAACGGGAAGATCGATAGCGAGTTGCTCGTGGATAGAGGCATCTCGTGCAGGCTTTACGACATCCGTTACATGGTTGCTCGCCGCTGCATCTGGTCTTGCGCTGTTGGCATCTCTCGCTATGCCGCACACGGTCAGCAGAAGCACATATCCATGACGCGTATGAGGTACGGACCAAGCTACGGGAGTGTAGCGAGAGCGTCGCTTTTTTTCTGTTACCATAGCGTATGGGCCATTAAATGCAGAGTAATTATTAATGATGCAACCAAATCACACATGCAGGAAAGGGTCAAAACCCCGCAGTCGCAAATTATTAAACTCTGGTAATTGGGCTGGAACTAATAATTAAGCCTAACCTCCAATTGGCTAGTGTCGCTATCCGCGCTACGGAGATCCGGTCGTTGACCTCTATCGCAATGATCATCCAGGGGGCAATATTTCACCAGGATCAGTATATGTCAAGCAGATATGGCACATGATAGGTCCTGTAAATATGGGCTTTAAAAGGCAGTCTGGGTGCCGTCGTGTGAAGAGTTGGCCGCCACACGATGATAGGAAAATGAGCCTTCCCCCTCCAATCCAATATCAGTTATGTAAGAGACTGCCTCTCTCAGCTTTCCACTTCAGGACTTGTCCTGCCTCGTTTGGAACAAACGTCAAAAGGCAGGGTAGCCCTGATCAGTTTAGTGTCCTTGATAAGAATTAGCTGATCTATTTGTCTTCTCACCTCCTCTCGCGGTAGAATCAAGGCTCTTGCTATGGGCCAAAGACGGCGAACGGGCCCCGTCGAGCCACGGGTGAATGGTGCTTATGGGCAGGGATGAAATTGAGTTAATTGGCAGCCGGCAGCAGCTGAAAGACGCCTCCAAGCCTAGAACAGGCCTCTGCAGAAATGGCTTCCAGCCTCTCAATAATGGCTAACCATCCCAGCCAATATCATCGATCATAGCGGAGGCCCGTGCCACAACTGGGCATCTATCTGAACCAAGCTGACCCTCCTTGCCTTCGCAGGCCATTGTCTGAATCTTCTCTTTCCAAGAGGGCTGGCGTTGGCGACAGGTTGTAAATGGTGCAGTGGTCTCTCAGCCGCAGGCTAACGGAGCGCCACTGCACATCTCCAACACCAAACCCTGTCAGTTGTTTCAAACCCCAAGAGAGACCAGATATTTTAGGGGACACTGCCTCCTCTGTTGTCTTACAGTCGCATCTGCCCTAATCTGCTAAAGAGCACTTTGTTTTATCCTCCCCTCATACGCTGAATGTATCTCCACATTGATCAAAAGAAGATCTTTTGACGTTGACAATCTATCGATCATTTGACCGCCAGCACGCTTTTATATCTAACATGGCTGAAATTCGGCCTACAGAGGTCGCAGTCGCACCCGCGTTTGATGCGGCTGGCCCGGCTGTGACTGCTCCTGCGACGCTCTATCAGCGCGATCTTTTCGGTCGCCAAAACAACTACGGTTCCTGTGGCTACTATTCTCTCGTGGGCAGCGGTTTGTCTTGCCAATCATCATGTTGAGCCTCCAATGATCTAACACTGTCGCATAGATTGGGCTACCTGGAAATGCGGCGAAGAGAATGCCTGGACTACGACCTGCAAAACCATCGGCTCACACTTTGGTTGCTTCGAGAATATCTTCACGACATGCTATCCCCGCGCATCTAGCTGTGATAGTACAGACCCGCGTGCCCTTTGTTGGTTAGTCTGATTGGTGCCCAAATGATTGCAAAAGGGTGGCTACTAATGAGTGACTTCAGCACCGGCGTTGTTAATGTGGACTATCCCTATTGCGCGACAGGCATCAAGGCCCTAGAAAATGGCGACGAGCTTTCTATATACCTTTGTGGAAAGTCCGAACAACAGGTCCCCTTCTACGACTCAACCGTTATCAAGGTAACAACGGGTAGTACAACTGGAGAGCAAACAATTACCAGCATTGATACCACCAAGGGCGTCATTGTCACCAAGACAGCTGAGCCCTCACCTGAACCGGGTAACCATACCCCAGTCGGAGCCATCGTTGGAGGCGTTATCGGTGGTGTCGCGCTCATCGCCATCTTGGCACTGGCCTTTTGGTTCCTTCGAAGCAAGAGGACGCAGAACAACGAGGTTGCCACGGCGCCTGCACCTGCACCTGCACCTGCACCTGGAGTCCCCCCTCAACAATACCAACAGCAGATGACCTACCAACAAGATGTGCCTCCTCCGGTCATCTACGACTACAACAACAACTACGCCGGCTATCCCGCTCAGGGCTCCCCGCCTCCCCCCAGTGATCCAAGATACAGCCAGATGTTCGTGGACGGCACAGGTTCTCCGCATCAGAGCCCTCCCATCGAGCCTTACAAGACGGTTGTATCACCTGTTTCCGAACTTCCTATCGCTTCTTCACCTCACGACAGCACGCCCATGTCTGAATTACCCGCTGAGATGGGAAATCCAAGGGACCCAATGTCAAGGTAGAACAAACACATGGAAAACATGAGAAGTAGGGAACTAGTGGAAATAGGGAGAAGGGTATGTAAGGCTGGATCATATTATTAAGCTAATGGAAGATTTGGAAATAGCTAACATAATTAAATATTGAACTTCCTAGTTGCTGGTCTTATCTTAATTATGACTGAATGCCCGTATCTTGATATTTTTCTATTTTTTGTCTCATCGTCTGTTACTTCAGAGCACCTCCGCTTTGGGAGTTGCCCTTCTCAACTACTCACCAATTAATTACGACCTTTAATTACCTAGTCTAACTCCACATACTACGAGGCATTAGGTTGTTGATCGGGAACAAGACTGGCATCTCTGGCGCCAAGTGCTGCCATAATAATGCAGTGGGGGACATATCTCATCAAGACCACCATGCCCATGTTCAGGAACAAATAGAAGATATAACAGTTAGAAATTTATGTTCTACTGATAACAGATACTATTTACTAGAATCTACTTGCCGAAGTACTTGAGTTCCAAGTATCGAGCAATTGGGTAAACGATCGCGGTGACCACAAAGGTCAACTCATTTGCAACATCGCCTCCATATGTTCCAATCAACTTGCCCAGTGGCCCAGTGAACCAGGTCTCAACCATTCCCATGCACCACGCAACAACACCCAAAAGAAAAGCAACAGATGCAGCGATGCCGTGTGGCAGCCTCTCCCGAGTGTTCCAGCCCTCAAGGTCGTAGTTTGCAAAGTCACGCTTGCGGAAGATGGTGTGTTCCTCGAAAAGGATGACGAAATAGCTTGTACACCAGTAGCCCAGGAGACTCAGAAAGTCCTGTAGATATGTGTTGAGCTTTTGACGACCAACGATAGCCAGAATGATGACAATTACAAAATTGCCGAGGGTCCAGATGAAGCGAGGAACTTTGGCACACGGGGTGGCCATCTGTTGGAACGAAATGGCTGATGAGTAGAGGGACATGATGTTGGTGTTGATGCCGCTGAAGGACAGCAGAACGAGAAGCAACTTGGCGAAGCCTCGGGGATGCAGCATGTCTCTGATGAGAAAGCCAAGACCCTGGTGAGGATCCTCGTAGGCGGTCTTCCAAGCTTCGACATTGTTGAGTGAGCTGGCAACCGTAGCTCCTGCAGTCATACCGATCGCTGTAGGGATACCAATACCGGCAGTAGTCAACAGCCAAACTTTGAGTCGTGATGTGTTGGCTGGGTAATGCGCATAGTAATCCGAAGCCATAGTTGCCCATGATGCGGAGCTGCCGTAAACAATGGCAATCAGGGAAAGCACATTGCCCGAGAGATCTAAGCCTGAACTAGAGGCAGGGGTCTTGTTGTCGGAGTACGGTCCCACCATGCCGAAGATGATCATAAATACGATGAAGTAGATACACCAGGCGTATCGCTCGTAGATCAGGATGTATTTGAGACCCAAAAAGCTGATGGCGAGCGAAACGATGGCGATGATGATAACGCCGACGACAAGAGATATATGCCCGTCAGCAACAGCAGTAAGAGCCAGGCCACCACTGATAGTGGCAACAGAGGCCCAACCCAGCTGTTCAATACCATTGAGGAAAGCAATGACCTTGTTAGGATACCATCCGAAGCTGTAGCGAGAGACGGAAACCTGACGCAGACCGGTTGCTGCACCAAACGTAGCGCAGTATGAAGAAACTGAGCCACCAAGGATAGATGCAAAGATGTAAATGAGCAGACTCTGCTTCAAGCTCAGGCCAAACTCCCAGCCCAGAAACCCAGTGGCGAAACAGCTGATACCCATAGTGCCCGAGGCCCAAATCAGGGCCATGTTGAGCTCCTCATGCCATGGCACGGGTCGTTTGTCCTCTTCTGTTTTGCGTACGATGGCTTCAGACTCGACGCCGAGAGCCTTGTCCATACGAGCCTCGAAGCGGCGGAGGTTTGCTAAGACGCCGTGTTCGTAGTCGGCTGATGAAGTGTAGGCTTCGGCGGCCGGAATGTCGCCGCTGCCTGACTCGAGGGACAGCTCGTGGTCCCCGCCCTTGAGCTTCTCATTGTAGGAAGCCATGCCGATCTGAGCCCTTGGCGTTGTAGGAGCCTGGATAGTAGAGATGGGCTACAGCTAGAGACGTACGTGGGTGAGAGGTGAAAAGGACACAGGCCACGCAGTAAAAAGGGACGTCGAGAGAGGCAAAACGAGCAGGCTCTCATACTCTATTTCTAGATCCTGCAAACCCCACATTGGTCCGCACAATTGAGGGTTCGACCGATTGCAGTTGCCGCTTCTCCCGTGCCCACCTAGTTATCGCACTCATTCGTGGGGTACGATACCACAGGCCTTCCCAATTTACTGTCACATCTCGCCTGTAATTGGACATCCTCAGACCCTCTCAACGGCGATAAGCGACACTTATCAGTCCTGTGCCAGGATGTCGTGTGCGATGGCGCGTGTAACTCACGAGCAGTGTGTCCGAGATGTCGTACACGCTAGAAGCTCAGGAACGTCGGCATTGGCTGCAGCCACTTAGATGCCTGTCAGATCCATTGCCCGATGGGGCTACTTATCAATGACCCGCTGAGAATCCGGCTACCACGGCATCGGAATAGGTGCCGTGGAGAATTAGACAAGGGACTTTTTATCCTGCTTCCTGATGCGGGATGGTTTTTACTCCACCTGGAAGCTGGAATAAATTTCTGTATCGTTTTGTTTATGGCCACTTGGGCCAGCGATTCGAGATATTCGGGACTAAGGTCAGATAGCGGAGATGGCCGCCAAGGTCTAGAATCAGCGCTGAATTACCCCAGAGCTGTATCAGCTGACCTAGGACCTTTCAGGTCAATTTATAAACCTCAGTCATTTAGAATGTTTAAATAAAATGCCTAGTGAGGCCATTAGCGTTGTTTCCGTCTGCTCACACAATATCTATCCACCCCCTTTGCTTACACGTTGTGGACTCTTCGATACTATCGGATCATAGAGCTATAGCTTAACATGCTCATGTGAAAAGCGACCCTGCATTTCTCTAAAATATAAGAAAATCACATTCTAATCATTCCTTAATCCCAGAACGGCAGAATTACAACTCTTATTTTGTTTTTATTTCTTATTGCTATCGTGGACCGTTCTGTGCCCGACCTATATATATATATATATATCAGATTAAAAGTCTGCCAAGTCAGTACTTCTATATTGGTTGCCCCAAATTTCATTTAACAGTGATGTAGGGTAGGCTAGTTATGTTGATTTCTCCAAGATCGGCCTACCTTAGCCTAAAATTTCTCAACCCTTGTCTTCTGTCTCATTGGGTAACAAAGTCGTGTGACTTTCTTGGCCATGATCCCTAACGATAGCTTCTCTATGATCACTTGATCACAATGTCTCCTCCATCGTCGTGTGTTTGATCCTCATCCATGCTCTACGGCTTTACTTCCTTTTTAATACTCATCCCCAGGGTACATACAGTCCTATCAACATTCCCATAGCTTGGTTACATCAATTAACCTCAGGCTAATCCACCTTTCAATCCCGACGTCATCGATACCCCGCGTTTTGCGATGGCGTCCATCCGCCTCCTCGCCACCGTAACGCTCCTCGTCGTCATCGCTTCAGCCCAGCAATGCAACTTCAAGACCCTCAAATCCTCTTATCCAGCACCTGTTACCGACAGCAACTGGAACTATAGTATCATCGCCAATGAGCTTAGACGACCTCGAGGTATTTTATTTGATAGCGAGGGCGCTCTTATTGTGATAGACTCTGGAAATGGTATAATCCATTTCGAACTGGATGATGAAGGAGGAACCTGCTTGCAAGTGAAGAAGAAGACTACTTTACTAAAGAAGAATAATGTGAGCTACTCATGCCCCGAAGTTCTCATCGTTTGACCATCAACTAAACTTTTGTACTAGCTAAACCATGGCATCGCCCTCTCTAATGATGGACGTACAATCTATGCTTCATCATCCGATGAGGTTTTTGCATGGCCCTATGACCCGTCCAAAGTCACCCTCAGCAGCTCTTCCGTCAAGACTCTGGTCTCCAATATGACCAACGGAGGCCACACCTCACGAACCCTACTTATCTCGCAGAAACATCCAGACATGTTGCTCGTATCCCGCGGCAGCGATGGAAATGATGACGCAGGTGCTGAAGATCGTGACTCAGGCCGCTCTCAGATTCGCGCCTTCAACATCTCATCCTTCAGCAGCAATTCCGATAAGAAACCTTACGATTACCTAGACGGCGAGATCATTGGCTGGGGCCTGCGCAACTCCGTCGGCGTGGCAGAGCATCCAGAGACAGGCGGAATTTTCAGCGTCGAGAATTCAGCCGACGAACTACATCGTGACGGCAAGGATATCCACAAGGACAACCCAGGCGAGGAGATGAACTTCCACGGCTATCTCAATGGTTCTGATGATCAGGGTGGCAACTACGGCTACCCTCTTTGCTATACCCTCTGGTCTACAGATGGCTTCCCTAATCTCGGCGACCTCAAGATAGGTGATCAATTTCCAGCTGATCGCCAGGCGGACGGTGATGATGCTAAAGCCCTCACTGACGAGGAATGCAAATCCGACTATGTTGCTCCAGTGCTAGCATTCCAAGCGCATACCGCGCCTCTAGATCTGAAGTTCGACGAGAATGGCACAAGAGCCTATGTATCTTTCCACGGAAGCTGTAAGATATCCCTCTCTACCTTGGAACCCAGTCCACTTCTGACATCCTTAGGGAACCGTAATCCGCCAGTTGGCTACCAAGTCTCGTACGTGGATTTCCAAGACGGCCAACCTGCATCTTCTTCACGAAGTACAAACGCCACTACACCCATAATTTACAATAAAGATCTCTCAAAGTGTCCGGATGACTGCTTTCGCCCCGTGGGCCTGACGTGGGATTCTAAGGGTAGATTGTGGTTCAGTTCGGACAAGACGGGCGAGATCTTTGTTTTGAGTCACAAGAGCGGATCAGGTTCGACTGGAGGGAATGGGTCCGAATCTGGTGCTGGCAATGGCGACGATGATAATGATTCCGCCTCTCTACAGCCTGGATCGGCTGCTTTCATCATAACTATTGCCGCATTGATTGTAGGAGGCTTACTTGCATGATGCTTCTAAGCGAAGTGCATTGTAAAATTGAAAAATTGATAGTGGCTGAAATCTATAAAACATGTGTACACAATAATGTTACATCTTCTAGTCTATGTTGTAAATCGGACGAAAAATGCTGTTGGTCTCGAACTAGGTGCCCTCATTCGAACTCAATGATAATCTCAGGAGCGCCCTCAAACTCAGCAGGCATCGTGTGGACAAAAGTCCAGTGATTGTGATCGTAAATTGGACTTCCTGAACCACCGTATCGACCAGCGAATGTGATCTGTGGTTCGGGATTTGCATTTCCAGACACAGATATCGAGATGCCTTGAATGTCAGCCCACGACTGGACATCCCTCTTCGCAAGTGAGGGAGACGCCACAAAAGTGAACACTGAACTGCTGGTTCCCTCAGGATAAGTCACTTTCAGCTTCTTTGGTGAGACTTCCATCAGGACGTGGGCCTCGGTAGGACGGAGCTGTATGTTGCATTAGTAAAAGCAGGAGTGAATATTGAAGCCGTGTTAACTTACGCTGAGCCATCCGATGTTATCATCTCCATAGGACCAATGTGCAACAGCTGGATGGAACTGGGCCTTGTTGTTTGACGGTCCGTTTGCACTTTTCGTGTGATACGACTGAGCTCCGATCATGAGCGACTCGCTAAGCCATGTCGTGATATTGCGGGTATCAAGATCGTATGGCGGATAGTAAGCCTTCCCTTCATATGTCCTCTCTCCGTCAAATGTCTTCAGTGACTCCTTGAGATCATCCGAAAGCAACGAGTTGTGGAATTCCGAGTGGACGGCAATGAGTGGTGCCCAAGCCCAGTCACGGGCATGGCTCATGACCTCCGGGTACTGCCATAGACCTGACTCTTTCCTCCCGATGATGGGCGCGAGAAAGTGAGATAGAATACCGAGAGACTTGGTCATATCGAAGGTATATGCGCGGTCCCATGGACCAGCGAGGTTCCGCATGCTCGGATTCCACAGTTGCGATGTGTAATTCCAGACACCACGCAGGAGATCTGGGCCTCTCTCGGAGAGAATACTATCCTCATCGCCATACTTGCACCAAAGCGTAAGGCCAAAGAGTGAAATGCCGGTATAAGTCGCCGAGTTGAATTCAGAAAGCGTATCATGCAAGTCAAAGAGGTTAACAATCTCCTTCGCATAATCCTCTCCAGCCTGTGTCATATTGTCATCGCCAACTTGGCGACCAGTCCAGCTTGTCCCGATCGCACGCATGATTGCAGGGTTGCTGTATGATGGATAGAGATTATCCCCATTGACACCACCCACGCGGTACGAGTCGCCAATACTGCAGTTATATAGACTGTCCAGCATAAGGCCCTTCAAATCGTCAGACAACAGATCACCGAACTCTTCGTATATCGTGATGAAGCTGAGACCAACGAAGCCACGCCAGTTGGGGTCCCACGATCCGTACATTTTGGCAGGGTACCATGCTGTTCCAACCGTGGGCTCCTCAGGTTCTCGTGTATAGTCGCCATACCACAAATCCTTGGGATTGTCGTGCTGGTCCTTAATAACGTATCTTATGACATCCTCAGCCCTTGAGGCATCGCCGTCGCCGTTCCGTGCAAGAAGTCCGACCGCATACCACGTAGAGGCCAGCGTCTCGTGGTTCATTGCGGCGTTGGAGTTGAGGTCGTATAGCTGTGAGATCTTTGGGTCGTAGAACCTATCCATCCACTCCATAGAGTCTTCAACCATTGCTTTTGCCTCTCCTGATAGTGCCCATGATTGTGCAACATACTGCGTAATAACGCCGAGGAGACAAGAATGCAACCCAACAGAGAGTTTCATATTGGCTTCAAAGATCGGGAAGCATCAAAATGTTTCCTTTAGCTGATCTGTTCAAGAAGGTGATGAATGTCAATAATTGTCAGCTACCGAGAGAAAATGTTATCTGAACAGTCACAAAGGTATGAAGCAGGCATTGAATATTTGTATTAAGTCCTCTGGCCGGTTGAAAATTGAATCAAGCGCGTATCTTGCGGTTCTATGTCTTCGTCTCCTATCCGAATTCTGTCTGAAAAGCAAAGCCAGCTGCTATTAATTTCACGTGAGCCAATAAGGGGTTGTCACTCGACGCTGTAGTATGAGTTCATGCAGGTAAAACAGTAGTCAGGAGATTTCGACTTGGCCTACATAGCTCCGTGACCAGTGCATTCTGTATCGATCCCTTAGGAAATGAGCTTCCACTCAAAGCGAAACCTGTTGGTTAACGAGGGATAATAATTAGCAGTGTTATAGCACTGGGGATAGCTGGTGCTTTGAAACCGGCTTTGTTTCCGATGCCCAATAGAATCCATGATAAGATGTGATAGGCCAGTGCAACAGACAGATCCTCATTGATAGGAACCCTGGAGCTTGTGATGACGGGTCCTGGCTGATCTCCCTAAGCACGTGGCGAATAGCAGCAGGGACTTTTCTCTTTCACGGGGAAGTTTTGTCGCGGAAAATAGAGTCATTTAGCATTTGTTTCATGACTCCTAGTTTGGATACTCACGCGGCGCGTAACTGGTCCTTTTGTTCGGGCCGCATGAAATTCGGAAATAAATCGTCTCGATCAATGCATGGTTTAATCACGGAGCGCCTACCCCTGATTAGATGCGGGGACTTGTCGATCGAGATTCGAGCGCAACGTTGCATTTTGATCAGACCGTAGAGATGATCTGCAGAGGGAGGAGAATGTGACTCGAAGTGCACATGCGCATCCAATTTTTGAGAATTTCGCTGTAACCATTAACTATAGCATGCATTGCCTGGAGCGAAAGCTTGTCGCGCAAGCATGTCGAAGTAGCTGCAACGATCTCTTTGGTGTTGAGGTGATTGGAAAGGGAAAGGTAGCCGCGGAGAGACTGCGTATCGTCCGGCTCTTTGGAAATGTCGGAAAGGATAAAAAGTGATGCTTTGGTCATGGGCGAGGTCGCCTTTGGTGGTCATTTCTTTATTGTCGTCTGAATGATGCTGTAGTGTGCTTCCGTGAAGTCATGCCATAGATACAGAATATGTCAATTTTGTCACAAGCCATGACCGTGCCGCAGCCAGAAGAACACGAGTCGAATATGTCAATAGTACAAGATATTAACAGTGTCTTTATTTTTTCGATCTAAGCTAGTATCAACCCTGTTAGTTTAACTACCAGGTCGTCTCTATCCCCGTGGTAGCGACACGGGCCGATCCAAAAGTTGGAGTGGCTCCACATCCCGACAGACAATAAAGACCAGATTTCAGCCAAAGAAAGAAGCTTAGTGTAATGAATTTGTATTGATTCAGCAATTAAAGCAATTAATAGTAGGCAGACGGCTCATAGTTTTATGTATAACACTAGGAAAAGTTAATATAATTGACAGGAAAAATATGATATATATATATAAACTAGAGTCTCCCCAAATTTAAGGCGATGGAGGATGAAACGTAGAAATGAATTGCTTCTGGAAATCCCCAAACTTCAGCTTGTAGTGCACTGTGCCAACCACGTCCTGCTCAGTGACGTTGGCCATAGCACTTGTGATAACTTTCTTCCCAGCATCAGGGAACGTAGTTCGGCGCACTTCAACCGTAGTGCCATAATCATTGAACCACTGACGCGCCTCGTAAGCTTCATCCTTGCATGCCACAAACGTTCCGGGCTTGGTGCATGGTTCGCCGCACAGCTCCCAATTCTGCACGCCCTTGCAAACCGTCGAAAAGTCGCCTGGGTCGGGGACGGCGTTGTGTCCTTCGATGGTGAACTTCCAATGGATCATCTGGTCCTTGCCGCGAGTTCCGGTATAGTCATTGCTGTGCCAGTCGTTCTTTAGATCTTCTGGGTTGGTGACGACGTAGGGTGATGCCCATGCATTGCATGCGAATACCGTAAGGAGGACGACTTTGGCAAGCATGATTGGTGAAATCGCTGCTGGATGATTAGTATGGGCTTCTTCTTACTTATGTTGCCAGATTGGAAAGTTAACTTACATTCGAGATATGTAGAAAGACGAAGCACTGGCTGCAGCAAGTAGGTTATAGGTGGAGTATATGTCTCTGGAGATTTAAGAATCAGCAACTACGAAACTGAATGCGGGATTACTTTCTATTTTGTACTTCCAGGAGGAAGGTTTATACCCCTGTGGGTACGAGAAGTTTCTTCCATACAGCCTTGCGCATTGTATGCGTATAGTCTTATTTTCCTTGTCTATTAAAAGCTTAATCCATCGGCAGTTTACTATAGTGTGCCGTATATCCGGTTACTGGTGTATTAATAGCCTACATTCAATTCTGCTAATTCATTACTGCATATTGTACGGGCATGCAGAGTAATTGGGTTCTGAAACATGTCGCAAATATTTGACATACCACCGTAGGTCCTTCAGCAGCAGAACTCGGTGTATCCGCGGCTGTAATCGAGATGACCTGTCTTGACTTAGCGGACACATAACATACTTAGAATACAGACAAGAGAGACCCTCCAGGCTCAAATCCCCGTCTAAAAAATTACCAAGCATACCTATCTTTAATTTATTATCTAAATCACTCCTTTCATATTCACTTTACAATGTCTTAGTAGTGGTGCAAGTCACAAAATCCGAGAATCGGTGGACTTTTTTGCACCTTTTCGGCCCTGAGAATTAATTTATTACTAACATAGCTAAAGATGCAGACGCCACTTACGGATGTCGCATTGCAAATCCAATCACGAATCAGGATGTGTTGGTACTGTATAGGATTTTCGGATGGCGTTGCTTATCTCCGCACATGCCGAAAGCTGCTATTGTGATATCATTCTTCAGGTGCTTAGCGCTGTTCTCCACCCCGATCACTGAGGCTGATACCGACGAGAGTCGGCCGAAAACGTCTTTCAGAAAAGTATAAAAGGGACATTACTAACTGCTTCAAAGTAATCCTGTATCTCTCCAGACATCTCAGCTATACATTACAGTGAACTCTAAGAAAACAATTTTATATTCTAATTCTTTAAAGATGTCCTCAACCGAAGCTATCAACAAATTCGTTGAGAGTTATGCCCAGCTCTTCAAAAATGGGCAGCGCTCCCCCATTCTCCGCCGCCCGGACGAGTACGGTATGAAATACGAAGACATCTTCTTTCCGTCTCTCGACGGAACCATCCTGCAAGGATGGTTTATCCCCGCAGAAAATTCAGAAAAGCTCATTATCGCAAACCACCCAATGACTTGCAATCGATATGGGTATCCTGGTCATCTAGAGGGATATGGCGGATTTGGCGGGTTTGAGGTCAACTTCCTCCCTGACTACAAGAGCCTACATGATGCCGGCTACAACATCATTTGTTACGACCTTCGCAACCATGGCATCAGTGATGCTGGCTCCGGCGGCATGTGCGGCGCTTTGGGATATTATGAAGCCCGGGATGTTGTTGGGTCTATAAAATATGCCCAGTCTCGCCCTGAAACCAAGAACAATAGTATTGGTCTTCTCAGCCGCTGCATGGGCGGAAACTCCACCATCCACGCAATGACACACTTCCCAGAGTACTTCAAGACCATCAAGGCCATGATTCTTCTGCAAGCTGTCTCTGGGCATGCCTTTGTCGAGAAGGGAGCTATTAACTCCGGCCTTGATAAGGAGGCCACTGTCGCCACCTTTGATAAGCGCATCTATGAACTTACTGGCTTCAGGTTGGCGGAACTGACCCCACTGCCTCTGGCAAAGAATGTGACGGTTCCGACCCTCTTTGCTCAGGTTCGCAAAGATTTCTTGATTGATACCTCTGACAGCCAACAAATCTTTGATGCTCTTGGAAGTAAGGAAAAGAAACTGGTCTGGATTGAGGATACTGATAGGCGCTTTGATGGTTATAATTACTTTGCCAAGGAGCCAGCTGAGATGCTTAAGTGGTTTGAGCAGTATGTCTAGGTGATTCTTTTATCTTTACTAGGGTTAAATTATAAATGTCAAATACCTTATTGCAATGATTGATGGTTTCCTACATGATACAACAGACTCTGCTATAGTGTCCTACCTACTCATATTGCCACAGCCTTCTGACCTTTTCGAGGTTTATGGTTCCAAATACCTGTTGGCCTGAAGTTATCCTGCAGTATCTCGTTTACGTCAGGTTCAATTTTCCATGCGAATGATATTACTATACTTATTGTAACCACTGACTAAACATGTATTGTCTACCAAATATTATCAGTTTGAGTGATCGATTATGCCCAAATCCAAATCTTGCCATCTCCACAATTCGGCTAGGTTTCCAAGTTCCTCCTCAGATATAGATGCAAACATAGGTTGCTCTAAGCCCCCATCATCAAGGCTCGATAAAGGTGGGAAATTCTTATCCATACAGGACTGGGCCATGTGTGGTTGACCCACCATAGATGTTTCATGAGCTGGTACCGTGCTATGAGAAGGGTGGAGGCGTTGAGGGCCAAGATTCGGTTGACCTAGAAGATTATGTTCAAGATTGGCGTTCGCTAGTTGGGTGGCTGAGGCTGTATAATCGTCACTATGTGAGTCAACAGAAGGGCTGTTGATCTGGCAGTTGGAGATGGTGCTTGGTGCAGCATATGCATCCGGCAGAGGCGATGTCGATTTCGAATCAGAGGTTTTCAGACACTTGCGTGGCGGTTCAGTGACTTGTGGAATCCTGGGAACCTTGCCCCGAGCCTTGATGCGTAGTCGACGAAGGATTTTATGGTAAAGTTGAAAGTTTGGAGCAATCGTCCTCAAATGCTTGATCATATCTAGAGCCATGTCAAATGAGTCGAGTATCTCCTGACGCCTGGGGGCTGAGCCATCTTTGTCGTGGACCAGAATGCTCGAATATAAGGCAGCCGTGTCAAAGATGGAAAATATGACGAAGTGGAACTTAGCATCACGAGGCCAAACATGGTTGAAGAACCCACGTAGAGTAGTCATCAACTTCAAAGCGTAGTTGATACCGTCTGATCTTATTTGGACCTCAGCGTTGGTCGCGGTTTTGGCATCGATGGATGTGGCCAATCGAACACGAAAAGGATCCAGAATCATGGAGTATCCCATCGTGTGAATATAATGGCGGTGGAGCAGAATCCATGGGCAAATAACGTCCTGGCTATAATCCGGATTATTGAGGTCAAATGTCGGTGGAAACTTCTCCATCCAGTCTTCCAACATTTTCTGATACTCTTGAATGTCAGCAGACTCAACGACATTTCTGGTAGACCCAAATCGATTGAAAAGCTTTCTGATAAGCTCGGACTGTAATTTCAGGTGTAACAGCGGTGATGGAGTGGTGCCTTCGAGGGTCAGCTCGGGCAGCCCGACCTTGCAACAGGTTCGATCTATCATCAGAGGCCTCGAAAGCAGTGCAGACATTTGCCTACTACTTATCAGATATGTTGACTATTTTGCCAGTGGAGTACCTACCAATCCCATGTGTCAAGCACACACCAAACTCGTCGGTACATTTCGCGTTCAAAGTCAGATATGTCGAACTTAGAAGCTTCTTGATGCATACCTGCGAAGATACATTAGCGCTGCCAAGTGCTTACGTGAATTCGAACTGTACCAATTTCCTGGGCTTCCCGAATAGCGGCGGATAAACTATACCAACACTCCGTGAACCGGGCTTCCGACTTGTACCAGTAACACGAGTGTAGCAAGTATTGCACACTATGTAAATGATCTTTTCTAGGTGGGATGATACTGTAAAGCTCGCTAGAAGCTTGGTGGTACCGTTCGGTGAGTGTTTGGGTCTTGGCGCCCAGTTCATGCTCAAGCTTTTCTTGTAGCTCGGTACTGAGATATTGAACAGAGCATGCGCAAATGACAGTGAGAAGACACGTCCATTGTAGCTTAAGGGGGTTTCCCGAGATCCGATCGGTCCACCAGTCCCGGTAATTATCCAGGAAGCTCGAAGGGTAGATGATGTAATAGTGAAAGTTGACGTTGTCGAAAAAGCTCTTGACAAGTGTGTCTAAACGTGAAATTAAAAGCCGTCAGGTGATATACGGACAGTCATTAGAAGCTTACCCATAAATGATCGGGTAGGAAGTACATCCAGAACGTGTTGTAGTTGTGGGCATGATTTAGGATCCATGCGAGGTTGACTTGGCGATGTCCTCTCTTTCTGATCCAGTATTAGTCGCTCTCTTGTTCCCTTTCTCTTTATCTCCAACATTGGGGTGTCGCATACCTTCGCTTGAATACAAGTCCTCGAGAAAAAGGATTCTGAGCCATATCCCAAAACTTGAAGCACTTGTGCCTCATCAACTTCATCACCAGACTCGTCTTGAATCGTTACCTCATGAATTCCAGTATCAATTGGGCGCTTCTTTTGACCTGGATTCTGACGTTCAAGGGACCTGAATTGACATTTGCTTGCTACATTCCGTTTTTGGCAGTTATTGCAGGGCCAATTGCGGTCGCACTGTTGAAATTAGCTGCGCAGCCAATCGATTGAGGCTGGGCTGGTCCTGCCTTCTGCTTACGACGCGAACACTCTGTACAGGCGGTGCGGCCGGAGTTGGTTTTTCCTGTAGCGTCATTTTCGTCCACACTTATAGTCATGTCCAATGATGGCGCGATGATTGATTGTGACTGAGGTTGCGTAATGGATAGAGTGGAGGAGACAGCGGGGTGAGATTGAAATAATGGTGAGTCGTGTTTGAGGTTTTAGCTTAGACATGCATAATTAACGAGGCCCGGCGAATAACCGGAGCATGCCGAATTAACATTAATCCGTTGTATTTCTATTTGGTGGCGTAAATGATAATGGCAAGTGTCGCCGGCATTCTTTCTCTAAATATAATCTATATAAATGGAATTAAGTTGATTATAATAGTTTATATTAGCTGCAACTTAGCCGGCGATTTAACAACGATTTATGGAATAGTCAAGGAGCAGTACATGGCGGGCTCCACTAGTCTTAGACGAAGCAAAACCAGTAG